>CAJNIZ010011114.1:1933-14989 GCA_905231905.1 Symbiodinium pilosum | reverse complement strand
AACCCTAAAACCCTATTTGTAAACCCTCCAAACTTCAACCCTTCACCGGGCCAGGCGTCTTCTTCAAGGCCATGAGGAGGCTTTCGAAGTGCATGGAAAAGCCTGGGGCAGGAAGTGGCAAAGGTTTAGGGATTTAGGGTTTAGGCTTTAGGGTTTGGGATTTAGGCTTTAGGGTTTAGGGTTTAGGGTTTAGGGCTTAGATTTTAGGCTTTAGGGTTGAAGGTTTAGGGTTTAGCATTTGGCTTTAGGGTTGAGGGTTTAGGGTGCAGGGCATAGGGAAGCACAAACAAACCCTGAGCTCTATAAACTAAACCCTAAATCCTGCACTCTGAACCTTAAATCCTAAACCCTCAACCCCACATGGGCTCTAAACAATACACCCTAGAGCATGCCGCCGGTTTAGGGTTTAAGATCCAAGGGTCCAAGGGATGAAGCGATGGAAAATTGAAAGCACTTGGGGGGGTGTCATATAAGAACCCAAACCCTAAAGCCCTAAAGCCCTAAACCCTAAACCCTACGCTGGGGGGGGTGTTATGTAAGAACTACTCTCGGGATCCTTTCCCCACTCCCACCGAACTATTGGTAAAGGCTAGCGTGCCTTGGGTGGTTAATGGTCTACTTCAAGGATTTGGGGCCTTGAGGGCATTTTGGGTTCAGGGTTTAGGGTTTAGGGTTTAGGGTTTACGGTGTAGGGTTCAGGGTTTTGGGTTCAGGGTTTTGGGTTTTGGGTTTCAGGGTTCAGGTTTAGGGCTTAGGGTTTAGGGTTTAGTTGAGCCTTTGTGGTGTTTTGTATCGAGGCTCGGGATTCAAGGGTTTCAGCTTACGCTTTACTTAAGGTTGCGCGCTGAGGACTAAGTAGCACAGCATTCCCTAAAGAAACATGGTGGCTGCTAGAGCTCCCTCTTAAAATACCTTAAAAGGGCAGAAGCACAGCTTTTGTTGGCCTCCTTTTTCTTGGGGGGAGAGTAAAGGTCGGAGGACCTAAAATGCGGAAGATTGGAACGTATGCTATGCCGCGCTTCGTGATGTGCGGGGCACCCTAAATGCCGGTGAGGCCAAGGCTTTGGGGTGCTTGACACTCAAGTCTTGGGCCGCCTTTGGGCACCGCCCTTAAACCCCGAGCTGTATACCGAGGGTAGGGTTTAGGGTTGCATAGCTGAGGAACCCTCCAAGAAAGAATGCTGCGTAGCAGGCACAAACTGCTGTTCGGCTGTACTATACCAACACTACCTTGTTCAACAACGACACATCAAAGAAGCTTGCGGGCATCCTCCCACATGCCTATGCCAACGCCAAAGCAGAAAATCGTAGTTTCTTTTCGATTATCATAAAACCCCTATATGTAAACCCAATATACTCCTTGGATAAACCCTACATTACCTCTATATAATAGACTAGCAAACATTACGGTTTCAACGGTAACTGAGGTTGGGTGCAGTTTTCAGATTGAGGGCTTCGGGGTCAAGGGGTTTGAGAGAGGGTTTACAGCTTGGGTTTTTACGGTGCAGGGCTCAGGGCTTCATGGCTTAGAGTGTTGGAGCTGAGGGTTTAGGGCTTAGGGTTTGGGATTTGGGGTTGAGGGTTTAGGGTTCGAGATTTGGGGTTTGGGGTTAAGGGTCTGGGATTTAGTGTTTAGGGATCTGTTGGTTTGAGGGCCTGAGGCGGCACTCGGACGCAAACCAAGATTGGGCCCATTACACCCAGACAGAATCCATGCCGTTGATGCCATACTTCACGTCTCCCCCTCTGGACCTCAAAACCCTCAACCCTAAACCCTGAACCCTGAACCTTGAACCCTGAACCTGAAACCTGAACTGTTTTCTCAAAAATATTGCAAGTTCATATGGAATCCCTCCAGTTTCTCTGATGAGCAAATGAAAACGATCGTAACTCCTGACTCCTCGCATCAACGCTTCAGTCTCTGAACCCTCAACCTGGGTTACTGCTAGAGAACTTAAGTTAAGTTACCATAATATAGGGTTTAGGGGTTTACAGGGTTTAGGTCACCATAACATGGGTATAAAATACGAACAACTTCCATATTCAAGTAACTTAGTTTCAGTCTCTTAACAACCACCATTTGACCAAGGAGCACATAAAGAAAATCATCAGTCCCATCTCCATCCGACACTCTGAGAAGAGATTTATAACCACTGGGTCGCTACCTCAGCCACCATGAGGCTTCAGGCAATTTGGCCACTCAGGGTGGGTTTAGGGTATAGGCTTTAGGGTTCAGATGTGTTGGTTGAGGTCTGTCGGCCATGAAGTTGGCTGACGCCATGTTGAAGCCAACCCTCCAGAATACCTACAACAAATAGCCTTCAAACCCAATGTAATGGGACAACTTGCTGTTGCTATGGGTATTTTGGGAGGATTTAGGGAAACCCGTAATCCTAAACCATAAGCCCTTACTGTAATTCCTGAACCGTATTCTAACCCCTAAAGCCCAAGCCCTAGGCACTATACATTTACATTTATACGGTAGCCCGTCGTAGCTTGGTTTGGCATTCATCCATTTGGAACGTGAATTGTGCCTGACGAAGCTTGGTCAAGGTGACCTGCAAAAATCTTAGCGCAGGCTCTTAAACCCTAAACCCTAATACCCCCTTAAGGAGTTATATAACCCTACGGTTGATACTAAAAACCTGCATGACCTTCATATACAATACTACCATAATTTCCAAGGCATAAAGTACTTAGGGCCATGCAAGATTTTTAGCATCCACCGTAGAAACCCTCCTTAAGGAATCATATAACTCTATATAACGCCTACATTATTATCACCTTGCTACTTTTGCATGAGTACTCAAGGCAGCCTTGCGAAAGGAAATCCTCTCCAATGTCATGACCTATCTGGTACAAGACTCTGGAGTGTAGGCCTAACGCATCTACAGAAACCATAAACCCTAGCACAGATTGTCGTAGATTTGCAATCTGGCTCAGTACTTGTTTGAGGAGTTGCTGGGGTTTGGCAATCTAACTTTGAGACTTCGGGTTTAGAGCTACTGTATGACTGGGATAGTTAGACTGCGCTGTCTTTATTGTCATGTATAGAAAAAACAATCCAAAGACTACTGCTTTCTAACAAGGGAGCCATGGTCTTCGGGTTTAGGGTTTAGGGTTGGGGGTTTATCCCCCTGACTGAATAACTCCTATATAATGCTCCCCTACATAATCCCCTCTAGAATCCCCCTTCAGGAGTTTAGACCATAGCTCACGTGGTACTCTGACCGTATCGGCACTTCGTTGGCCGGGGGGGTTCAAGTTGTTCTTCTGCGCAGCCCTAAACCCTAAACCCTTAACCCTAAACCCATAAAATCTTGGGCTTTAGAGTTGATTTGGCGGAGTGTTGCTTTAGGCGTCAGAGTTCAGCAGAGGTAGGGCTATAGGTTTGGTGCTAGGGATTCTATAGGGGTTAAATTGGGGTTATATAGGGGTTATATTGGGATTCTACTGGGGTTATATAGGGATTATATTGAGGTTATATTGGGGTTATATAGGGATTCTACTGGGGCTATATAGGGATCATATTGAGGTTATATTGGGGTTATATAGGGGGTATATAGGAGATATATAGGGATTATATAGGAATTATGTTGGGGTCATATGTGGATTCGGTTATACAGGGGTTATATTGGGGTTCTACTGGGGTTATACAGGGATTATATTGGGGTTATATTGACCAGGGGATATATTGACCAAGCACCTACAAGCGACTCTGGCGCCCCGACTGCTTCCCCAAAACAACGGTATCAGCAAACACCTTGGCATCTTAGGAGAACCTCTATACCCACAACCCTAAGCCCACAGACCCGAAAAAGCAGCTCTGTTGCGCGGACAAAGACTTTCGCGCAATATACATGTCATGAGGCCATACTTGTACAGTACTTGTTAGGTTGGGCCCCCACCCACTAATAGTGACCACGAGAAGTAATGGTAATTGTACTAGGGTCCTTATATATTCCTAGTATACCACTATTAGTGGGTGGGGGCCCAACCCAAAGTACTTGTGCATGGTTGGGATGCCCTTCTGAGAGCCCAACTTCCACAAAGAAGAGACTTGTACACCGCTTATAAGCGTTTGCCAGGCTTCGTTTAGTGCCCTGTCCTGCTGGGAAACACATAAATCCACATTGCCCTTCATTCCCAAATAATAACCCCTATACAACTCCCCTATATAATCCGCTATATCACCCCCTTTAAGGAGTTTAGACCCTAAACCCTAAACCCTATATAATCCTCTATCTAACCCCCCTTAAGGAGTTTAAACTACAGCTCATATGTTTCTTTGAAAACCTTCAACACACACACAGACCCTGTGGGCAAGCCACTGAAGATGGAAGCCAACTCTCTGACCTGAGGCTGCAGCCTAAGGGCCTGTAGTCCCCCTTACGTAGATAGAATGTTGGGTCTTTTTTGGGATTATTTAGGGATAGTGAAAAGAAAATGGAAACTACTATTTAAGGTTTAGGGATATAGTCCCCCTTAAGTAGATAGAATTATAGGGTATAGTCTACACTCCTCAAGGGGGGTTTATAGGGTTCAGGGTTTAGGGTATGGGGTCTAAACTCCTTGAAAGGGGGTTGTATAGGAATAGTAAACTCCGTAAAGGGGGTTATATAGAAGATTATACAGGGGAGTATTCTGCGGATTATTTAACGAAATACTAGGAGTTTAGATTATAGCTCACATGGGTGAAACAGGGCAGTGATTGCAGGGAAAGTCGCAGCCTGGATGATGGCAACACAATTCGAATGGAGGATGATGTGTCTCATGGCTTTAATAATAAGTGGCCTGCACGTGGAGGTTCGTCGTCATGCTGCAGGCTGCTTTTGGGGGCAGAAACCCCTGAACTGAACCCCGAAGAACCCTAAGCCCTAAACAGTTGAAGCAATGAAGAGCCCCATTCCAAGCCAGAGATGCTGCATAGCGACGCTTGACTTCTGATTGAAGTTATTTGCCGTCATGCGTTTTAAGGTTTAGGGTTTAGGGTTTAGAACTCAGGATTTATGGCATGGTTTGGTGACATTGTCCTGGCTGAGCTATGATTTTTGGGCATTTTTGTTTTATACTTCCCAGCTGTTCAAGGTGTGTACAGGGGAGGGGAGGCGCAGAAATTCCAGATCAATGACAGGCTGATGTAAGCATGTAACCCAGGATCCAATGCGGAGCAGTTCACCACTGAGAATTCACAAGCAACTATGTTGCCGACACAATCTGGAGCCAGCCGCATGGTGCAAGGGTTGCCTGAATCAATGGAACGTGCTGCACCCTACCTCAACCGCAAGGGTCCGGGAAACTACAACCCAAGCAAAAACTGTAGTCCCCAAAATAGATAACCAAAGTCGAAACTGCTTTGTAAATAACTCTGGGCCTCCACGAAGGTCCCAGATTCTTCTAAGGACCCGGCATAAACCAGAGTGGCGGCCGTGGTGGCAAGCAGAAAAGTCGCCACGCTGCCAATTCCCAGATCGCGGATCTTTGTGGACAATTCACCATCCCCTGTGCCCAGGGCAATGCCCAACCTGGATGTCAAAAGTTAAAAGAGTAATAATGGCAATAATAGTACTAGTAGTAGTAATAAGAAAAATAATTATGGTTCAAAGGCTTCGGAGGGTTAAGGGTTTAGGGTTCAGGGGTTTGGGGATCGAGGGGTTTAGCGGCTGAGGGTTTACAGGTTTAGGTTTCAGGCTCTTGGGTTCGGGGTCTGGATGTGGGGTCTGATTCAAAGCTTAAGTTCTATGGTTTAGGGTTTAGGGGTTTAGGGTTTAGGGTTTGGGTGCAAGGGAAATGGGGATCAATCCGCAAGAGCCTTCCTCACAGTTTTGTGGATGTCCCAAATATTCTTTTACCTAGAAACAGCTAGTAGGATCACTACTGCGTGAGCTACTGTATAATCTAAACTCCAAGGATCCCCCTTGATAACCCCTATAATACTCCCCTATAGAACCCCCTTTAAATAGTTTAGACCCTAAACCCTCAATGAAGGAGGTTCTATAATCGCCTCTATAGGCCCCCTTTAAGGAGTTTGGCCTATGGCTCATATGATGAAGTCACGCCAAAGTCATCACATGCCCCCTTCCGACCTGAAGAAACTCCTATTCTTACGCCTTTCAGTGACTGTTGCTTGGGTACTGCCCCCACCCTGTAACAGTCTATGTTAGGGGTCATATTCAGCATGGGGGCAGTACCAGGGCTGTTACTGTTATGACCCCACCACTATTGCAACTCTTCCTGACTTTGGAACCTCAGCTTCAACTATGAGGAATTATCAAGATTATTGTCAGCTCCTGGATAGCCTAAAAACATCAGCCAACACTGCAACAAAAAAGGGACCCTAACTGAGGCACCTTAATTCTGACCACCCCCAAAGCAGTCGCTGCTGAAACAAAGATGCCAAATCACCCTAAACCCTGTTGCATACCCTAAGCCTTAAACCCTTAAACCACCCTGAAACCCTAAACCCTAAATAGTAGCTTCCAGTTTTCTTTTCCATTCTCCCTATAGAATCCTGCCCTACATAATCCCTATATAAACCTTTAAACCTGCAGTTTCCATCTTGTTTTCCATTTTACCTGTATAACCAACCCTAAACCCTAAACCCTATATAGTAGTGTCCCTTTTCTTTTCCATTGTCCCTATATATCCCCTATATCCCCACCTGTAAAGAACCAAATTCCCATGCTTGGATGGACAGAGCCCGGGCCTGGGTATCTCTCCCCAAGAACCTATATGGGTGGTTGTCAAAATGATGGTCCCTTTTTGGGCACCCTAAATATTAGGTGCCTTATTATGATAAGGATCCAAAAAGGAAACATAATTTTGACAACAACTCATATAGGGTTTGGGTTTAGGGTTTAGGGTTGAATTACGATCGATGAAAAATCGGCTCTGATAACCCAAAAGAGGAATGGGCTTTAGAGTTTAGAGAACTACATTCCCCGCCTTGCCAACTACTAGAAAGTGCTTCGGACTGACGCAACTTGGCAAGATGCTCTTCTCACTATTCCTGTTTAGGGTTTAGGGTTTAGGGGTTTAGGGATTAGGGTTTAAGGGTTGGGGTGATTAGGTGGAAAGTTACATGTGACCTCGACGAAAAGAGTCCACGAACGGCCCTGAGTGGTCAGGGTAAGTGGAGAAGATACTACAGTTCATCAAGTGGGTCCTAAACGCTAAACCCTCTGATTATGTACCTGCAAACCGGCCAAATTCCGTTTCCATTTTCATCCGCTTAACGATTTGACTTCCTACTCCCCTTCTAACCCCGAACCCTGCACTCCATGCCCAAAACCCGAAATCCTAAACCCTCAGCCCTCAAATCTCAACCCTAAACCCCAAACCCATTATAGTACCTTCCATTTTCTTTTCCATTATCCCTATATAACCCCAATATAACCCCTAAACCCTGAATCCTAAACCCTAAACTCTGAATCCTAGACCCTAAACCCTAAACCCTGAATCCTAGCTCGAAAATCCGAAAGCAAATGAAGATTAAGGAGCTGCGTCACACAGGCGCTGCTGAACGCACCAATGATGGTCCTGAGCTCTCACGGGCTTAGGGTTTCAAGGTTTTTGGGTTTTAAGGCTTTGGGCCTCAGGATTTTTTTTGGGTGTTGGGGTTTAGGGTTTTGACTTCTGGGGCTGGGGGTAACTTGAACGCTAATAGTGACACAATGGTGCTCACAATACGCTATCTAAACCTTTCTGGCATACCACTATCAGTGGGAGGTCCTTCGTGCATATACCCCTGGCAGATACACACATTGCGCTACGCAAAGGATGGGGATGATACCCACCGAACCCAGTGACGACAAATCTTCTCCCCCTTTTCCATTACACACGTATTATGTACCTGGGAGATTGGGAATCTCTTGTTTTGGGAAATCCTGAACCCTGAACCCTGAAACCTACATATCCGTAGAAAACTCGTAACCCCTTTACAGGGGCCCTTGGTTTTCAAGACTGTGGGCGAAAGATGGGACCGGGATCTGTAGTCGTATGGTCGATACTGATAATCCTGCGTGAACCTAAGTGCCCTATACCTAGGGAAGTACATGCTATGAGCCAGTGTCGAAGCTCCTAGTATCCCCCTTAATGATCCCTAATATAGTCCCCTAAATAATCCCCTATATAACCCCCTTTAAGGAGTTTGAACCCTCAACCCTGAACCTAGTATACTAAGGTCAGGCAGGACACTTACTATCAGTGGCAGGCATAATGATCTGAAAAAGAGGAAGCTGGTAGCACCAGCAAAGGCACATCAGAAGTAGTCGTCATCATTGGGGTTATATTGGGGTTATATTGGAATGATGGAAAATAAAAGGGAAACTACTATTAAGGGTTGGGGTTTAGTGGCATTTGCTGGCAGGAGGTGCAGTCAATGTAGGTGGGCATCTCGGTCGCCAGCCAGGTCGGCGTCATGCTGCGGACATCGCAGGCATCCGCGCCATCGTCATCACCGTCATTTTCATAGTTGTCAACATCGCAGTGGCAGGACTCCGCAGCATCACAAGCATCATCCACAGCAGCAGAGAAGGAGCAGCAGCGGCAGCAGTCCAAGCCCTGAACCCTTGAACCCCAACGAAAACAAAAAGGCAAAGCCTGCAATATGCTGAAACTTCCCATCCTCAGTCAAGCCTGGCTGCAACGAGACAAGCCGACACTCGACAGGATTTGTGGTCAAGCCCTCGCAGTCTTTAGGGTTTGGGGTTTGTAACCGTAAATATTTTGGAAACCGTGCTTTCAGGGCCAAAAAAACCTGATTTTCTGAGGACAATCATACTGAAACTTGGAGTCTTCTAAACAAAACAACGCCTTCGCAGACTCAAATGCTGCTCAGCGTCATGTTCATCCACGCTAGCCGATAGCTGGCGTTAAAGACACCCACCTACGCTGCTGGAGGTCTTTCACTAACGAAAACCCTATAATCTCTTCTGCCTAGACCCTTGGGAGGATCTGAATACTTTTTCACAAAACTCATAGAAATCTCCTTGTATAATTGTCTCACCTGTTTGTGGTATGCTGGCGCCATCAACTACTTCCAGCAACAAGCTGGAGAATGCATCAGCAATGTAATTCTAAAACGTTACGCCCGCACGCAATCATAACAACTGTACGTTCAACGCAATACCGTTGGGTCGGAGGGGTGGCTTGTGCGGGTCTTCGATTTCCACATTATTCTGCTTCGGGGCTGGGAACTCCAGGGATACCCAAGGTCCAGGATTCAGGGTTGAGGTTTAAGGGTTTAGGGTGTAGTTGAGGGTTTAGGGTTTAGGGTCTGAAGTATTTGGGGTGGGGCACAGCAGGGATGCTCTGAGGTTGGACCCTGCAGGGATATGAGACTTCAAGGTTGAGGACGGCAAGGAAACTCTGGAGTTGAGTCATGTTAGGGTTTGGGTTTAGGCTTTATATTGGGATAATGGAAAAGAAAATGGTAGCTACTATAATGGGGGTGTACATATGTATATGGGTTATGTTGGGATTACGGAAAAGAAAATGGAAGCTACTATTTTGGAGGTATCTACAGGGGGTATATTGGGATCATGGAAAAGAAAATGGAAGCTACTATAATGGGGGGTATATATATATATATATGGTTGTATTGGGATAATGGAAAATAAAATGGAAGCTACTGTAGTATATTGGGGGTTATGTACTTTAGGGCTGGGCAATGCAAACTTTGGGGCACAGCGAGGATACTCTGCCATTGCATGCTGCAGAGATACTCTGCCAATGGGCCGTTTGGAGTTGTGCACTGCTGGGATACTCTGCAGTTGGACACATCAGGGATACTCTGCGGTTGGATATTTTGCCGTTGGGCACTGCACGGAGGGCACGGGCAAAATCGACTTCTTAAATCTAGCAACCCAAGGGTAAGGGCAGGGAATCCTGCTTAGTATCCTAAGGGATTTACTTTTGAGATTCCTTCAGGGTTTCCTAAACCATAAATCCCAAACCCTGAACCCTAAACCCTAAACGCCAAACCCTAAATCCCTAAACCCTAAACCCTAAACCCCAAAACCTAAACCCTAAACCCTAAATCCCAAACCCTAAATCCTAAACCCTAAACCCCAAACTCGCCTCGGCGTCACCCAGTGTGCCCGCAAGGAGGCCTGGGCTGAAGCAGGCGGTTAAAAGTAGTGGCTTCAGGGTTCGGAATTTTAGCGTTTAGGGTTTAGGGTTTAGGGTTTGGGGTGTAGGGTTAAGGGTTTAGGGTTTAGGGTCTGGGGTTTGGGGTTTGGGGTTTACGGCTTAGAATTTAGGTGACTAGGAAGTAAGGGGATCTTGTCCCTCTATAATCCCTATATATAGTATTCTCTTATTCCCTACTAACCCCAAGGAAAAGGACTGTAAGTTGCACCGTTTGCCTGGATACGTGTCACTTGCTCCTGAAATGTACCCGTACCTTGTGTCAGGCTCGTGGTCGGTGGGTCTCTGTCAGATTTGCGGGCTTGGGACTGGAGACACCTAACATATTTCTGCTCAGGGTTGCTTTTGATTGGCGGACCTTTTCGGCTCAGGGTTTGGGGTTAAGGGTTTGGGCTTGGGGTTGAGGGTGGGAGACTTTTGAGTGTGCAGGCATGCAACCCATCCCCCTGTTAAAGACAACCAAAAGAATTTGGTGACAGGATGTTTTACCAGCCTGTGGCTGAATAATAATGGCTTTGGCACCTGCAAAGGAGTATATGGGCGCAAATTGGGATAATGGAAAATAAAAAGGAAACTACTATAATATAGGGTGCAGGATTTGGGGTTTACTTGAGCCTCAGGCAATATTGAACTAGGAACTGAATCCCGAATCTTGACTTAAACCGCTTGAACCTGATTCTCATCCTTACACACCTCTGACCACATTCGTTTGCCCCAAGACCAATCAGCCCTCCAGTTATGCACAATTTGGTCGAGCAATGCGTCCCTGTGCCTACAATAAGGACGGCGCAACTGCAAGAAAAGACTTCAATCAAATTGAAATATACCAATTGAGCACAAATCCATGAGCCATGAGCCTAAACTTTGGTCATAAATCCTAAGCCCGAAGCCCTAAACCATGAGTTTTAAACACTAAGCCCTAAAACCCTAAGCCCAAAGCCCTAAACCTCAGACCAGAAGCCCCAAACCTAAAGCCCCACACCCCAAGCTCCAAACCCTGAAACCTTATAGACTTATAGTCCCCCGTAAGTAGATACAATCTGGGGTATATGGGAATCTTATTCTAGTATATCCAAAGCCATATTCTATCTACTTAAGGGGGACTATAAACCCTAAATCCGAAGTAGTAGTTTCCATTTTCTTTTCCATTATCCCAAACTAACCCCAGTATAACCCTAGTATTCTATCTAATTAAGGGGGGGGACTATAACCATACATCTGAAGCTTCAGCCCTAAGCCCCAAACCCTGTCCCATCTCTTTCAGGCAAAACTCCGATGGCGGACATCCGCCAAAAGTCGGACGCCAACGCCAAGGTGGCAGGAACCGCGAGCCGCACAAAGTCCCAAAGCCTCCATACGGGCACGAGTTCCAAAGGATATGGGGGTTTCCAAATGAGGGGCCACCTTCTTGGGGGGTTCCTATATTAAGGACTATAGTATTTTGGGGTCTATATTGGGGTCCCCTTATTTAGGGAAATTACCATATGGTATGTTGTCAAAATCGTGGTCCCTTTTAGGGCACCCTGGACGGGTCATGATTTTGACAATCCCCCATATACAGAGGTCATGATTCGGAAAATTGATAGAAACGGAAAAACTCTTCCAAAATGTGGGTGATAGCTGAAGTTTGGCGTGCACAGTTTTCGATCACAGCTGCTGTAAAAAACGGCCAAAACACAAGGTGCCGCAATTTACGACACGAGTTTCAAGATTGTTTGCTCAAAGACTGTTGCCATGGTGCCCCAAGCCCCTTTACGTCAAGGCCTAGGATGTCCTAGCGGTTCTTGAAAAGGTCAGATAAGACAAGACAAGTTCCTTCGTACATCTTCAACTGCGTCGAAATTTGTATCTTACTACCATAATGGGTAGATATCTAACAAACAATAGGGCTTCCCCAATGCATCGCAAACTTGAACTGAAATTTCCTTAACGGCAACCCAGTGAAAAAATTCATTCGCTGTGCTGAAATCGTGTGCCTCGGGTGGATGTTCTGATCATAGTATGGGAACCGGCTTCCCGTACCATCCGTGAGGATCGGAGCCACGAAAACGTCCCGAATGTAGCTCCACTCCCGCACCTTCTCGCAGGATCATGCTGACTCACACCCCATTGGGGTTTAGGGTTTTGGGGTTTAGGGTTTGGGGTTTAGGGTTTAGGGTTTAGGGTTTGGGGTTTGGGGTTTAGGGAAGGGGTTTCTAAGTTTAGGAAACAAGGCATCTAGCAATTCAAAGACCAATTATGTTTGTAAGGTTCGGATTTGAATAGCGTCGACTCCCACTATATGAAATGGATTGAAATGGAAGACATCTGGCACCACTCATGTAGGCCACCCAAATTAAAAATCCTAAACCCTAAACGCATGGCCTTTGGCCCATAGCACTTCTCGTGGTAACCGAACAGGCCGCAGTAGACCACCTGGGCATTTTGGATAGCTGCCTCCACCGTCTAACAACCCCACAGCTTGCAACTGCAGAAACATCATACACTTCATAAACACACCAGGGTCGGGGCAGCATCTATGCATCCTAACTTCGGATTCGATTTCCCAAATGAGTTGTCCTTTATTGCTTCTCTCATATAATCTTGAGACACACATTACCCTAAAAGCCATTAACTCTTAGACCCTTAACCATTTAGGGTTTGGGCCTTCCCTCAGCCAACTTGTGACAACTGGACCAAGGCGTTTCGAAACATGACGGCAAAGCTGTCAAAACGATGGTTCCTTTTGGGTTGCACTTTGGGTTTAGGGCTCAGGGTTCAGTAGGGGCCGTGTCATATCGGGAGGTCAGAGGGGGACCATACTTTTGACAAACTTCCAGGTATGGGGCTGCAGAACTCCGTTATGGTACAAAACTCTGTCCATGGGTTTAGGGTTTAGGGTTTAGGTTTAGGGTTTAGACCCTAAAC